>BPLR01012644.1:0-29927 GCA_021605095.1 Caerostris extrusa
ATAAAATATTCATTACACAAGAAATGTTTTTTTTTCCACGCGCTTAAATCAATATTTTAAGACTAATCAATATTACTTCTATAAGAGGGTTAGAAATTAAAATATTTTTGATATCCATTAAAAATAGTATCTACATAAATTTCTAAAATTAATAATTATGTAAAAATTAATTATTCGTTGTTAATCATAATAACCGATAAAACTAGAAAAGATCATTTTTATTTGCTTTGATTATCTGAAAATTCCTATACAATCGATATAGTGAATAAAAGGAGAAATTATTTACTGCCTTTATTTATTTGATCATAATAGTTATTAACATATTACCATAATCTAACACTTTTAGTTTGAAATAAAATTTATTGAAGCTCTTTGAAAGATAAAATCCATATGTTTAAATGTAAAAGGTATTAAAATCCCTCGGGGAAGTCGTTAGTTTTCATAACAGTTACGACAACATAGAAAATGTTATCGTTAAATTCTGATAAAGATTTTAAAATTGTTTGTTATTTATGAACTTTGCGTTGAATAACATGAAAGGCATATCTATGAAAGGCTATTAGTATGAAGTAAGATTTATGTGACATGTTAATACATCAGATTAAAATTGTTTGTTTAGGAATTAATTTAACAATATTTGCCATTTGACAAATAGATTTAGTTCAAAATGGATATTGCATTTGCGGATATTTTATTTTTTACAATTGATAAAGATTCTTAATTCTCAATACAAGCAATTTCGAAATAGTTAATGAAACTTAACTAAATTAATGCAATTGATAGCTTTTCAGTAAAAAAATTATTTAATAAAAAAATAATTATTTTATTACGTGGAATTTAATTTCCGTCGTTAATTTTTAATGATTTTTATTGGCAAAATTTTATAATACTGGTGTTTTCAAATAGCGGGCCTTTTTTGACATTTACAATTTCTATCCAGAACGGCAGAGTTATAGTAAATTCAGCGTTACCCAGGAGTATAACTCTGAACATGTTACATATCTATGTCAGAAATTAGTTCCCCGATCTTTTCTTTTTTTCTTATACAACTTGGTAGACAGAACATCTAGATCAAGTCCAATCAAGTCCATCTAGATCGTGTGGTCTCAGGGGATTGACATCTGTTGTGATGGAGAACCCCGTAGGTAGAAGCTGACTCGGCTCCGTGATGCTGAAGAAGGAGGGCAGTGCCTTCCGGGAGGATGTTTGAGGAGTAATTACTCTGCATTTGCTTGTCATATGGAGGGAAACCCTAAAAATTCCCACCAGGTAATTTGACTCACGGCAGGATGCTGAACATCACAAAAGCCATCAAGACTTCTCTTTTTCTGAACAACTACAATGAATCTCATCCTTAATGATCACCAGTGGAGCACGTTGCCATTGAGTCACGAATCGGACACAAAATTTTTTTTTTTCCCACAAATAAAAAAAAAAGGACGGAAATATTCAAAGCAAAATTTTATTATTTTATTCTATTAATCTCTGTTTGTAAGATTTAGAATATTACAAATGGCATCGAGCCTCCTTGTTTTTGGAAACAGTGTCTACAACAAAGCCGACAGCGGATGGAACATCAGTCTAATGCTCTACAGCGGCGAGCGTTGCTGAGCCACGAGTCAAGCTCATTCACCAATAAGAAACTAAGTGACTTGTGCAGAGCACATCAGAAGGCCTCACTTCACACATTATGCAACCGTAAATTTGGACAAACACCCCCATAAGGTGAAATCTGCTGGTTATCGTACCCATCCTCGACTTCAATTTAAAGACATTCCAGCCTACAGTTTTATACTGCCCGTACCAGAAAAGACACGGAGGATTTCAGTTTGGTATCGCTTGTTGAGTGGTGAAGTATGAACCTTCGGCTACGCCCCACCGTCTAATATTTTCTTTGTAAAAAAAAGCTAATGGTTATTATCCATCAAATGAAGTTATTCAATATTTTTAAAATCTCGATAGGGGTCTGATAGCCGAGTGACTGTAGCTCGATGCCAGAGGTTTGGAGTTCGAGTCCCGGCACTGCCATGAATGTTCCACTTTAAACTATAGGTCTCATCTAATATGACTGGACAGCGTTGTGCGTAGGGCTGACAACCCAACCCCATAGAACGTAAACATCTCCTATCTTGAAATCGTCAGTAGGCAGACGATCTTAGCCCACCATGAGGCTGTTGCGCCACTGAATAAGAAGAAAACGTCGATATTTCTACTTAGTATTGATATAAAGAAAACAATGATTCCTACAATATAGTATATCATTAATATATTTTAAAAATATATACTATACTTAAGTTCTTTCCTAGCTGTAGGGAAATATACTACGTCTTTTAATATTTGAAAAATAATCCCTTTCTAATAGCAAAGTACTTTATAGAAGAGCTAGAATACCTCATTAGTTTAGAACATTCCAGAATAGATTGTTTAGACTGCTCAATTTCGAATAACTTACTGGACAGAAAATTCTATTAGGTATTGATGTGGTTTCGTACTTCACGTATATTGATCGATACTAAAGTTGAATTTAATATGCCCTTTATTCGCAGAAAATGATTTTACGTGAAGTTCTGCTTCTGTATTTTCCACCTTATCTAAAGTTCTGCCAAAAGTTTGTTATAATAGACTTTAAATTAAAGAATTCAATGGTTATGATTTTAATTTTTTGAATGTTTTTGATTTTTGATAAAAATATTTCGAAATGTGTATATTTTTCTTTTAAATTTTGAATTATTTTCCAAATAATTTGATGGTATAAATAATAATCACATTTTATGATATAAAAGAAATTTAAAAATTTTTTTACTAAAACCGGATTTATCAATTTTTAGAAAATAATTCTCTTTGCTGAACATCGATGGCCTTCGTATTCAACGAAAATCCTATAAATGGGCTTTGAGGAGAAGACGTTGTCTTCAGGCAAACTTTTTATGTGTAAAAGGTTTGCCTGAAGACAAAGTCAGCATTAGTATCATCATCATTTGCGTTTTGTACGCGAGAAAATCTGGAAAACTTCTATCAGACAGCCTAACTGTTATATTTGCATGTGTAGCGTTAAATTATATTTACACGTGTAGCGTGTGTTAATAGAGAGTTTTTGCATACCGTATTTTGGACGTCCGTTATTTTTTCTTCTTAGCGAATACTCATAGGAAGCATTATTACAGACACGCATGCGCAATTTCCTATGAGCATGCGCGCTAGGGCGAAAAATAACGGACGCCCAAAATACGGTATGCAAACACTCTGTAATGTGTAAAGTTAAGCGAAATTGGCAACGTTATTGTTGTTCTATGAAAAATAAAGATGGCTGTTATTGTGTTGTAATTTACGTTATTGTGGCGAATCTGGGATTCCAGTAAAGTAAGTGTGATTTGCAATTCGATTATCAAAACCATAAACTTTATTTTGAAAGAGATAACGTAGGAATTGTATGATTGTTAGTAAATAACTTTTTTTTACGTTAAGCTAACCTTTGATGCGAAACTACACCAGTTAACACAATCGCCATCGAATTTAATAGTTTTGAAAATAATGACTTTAACGGATGACAGCTACTCAAGTTATCATGCGCTACGAGTCGAATATATTTTAATAATTCTTAATTCATATCTTTAAAAAAATTGGTTGAAAATCCAATTGGTTGTTCCAGCAGGTGTGGCAGATTAAGGGAGGGTGGGTGTCGAGTTGAAGAAATTCTACTGCTCTGTTAAAGAGATGGCATTGCCTTCCAAGAAATTCAGATTGATTTGTTTTGGTTTGTCGCTCTACGGTCATTCCGTGCACAGGAGTGTTAAACAGACCGGGACCTACAGTTTAAAGTGTATTCCGAACCACTGACAAACATGCCACCTCCAGGATTCGAACCTGAAATCTGGGATACCAAAGGCTAGAGAAGAAATTCAGAAGCAACATCTATGAATATGAATGTAATACTGGAGTAGACTTGTCATAGACCGTCATTGTATCTTTGTGTTTATGAAATCTATGATTGCAACAAATAAATTGACTCCCTTGCATTCTAACCTACAACTAGACTGGTAAAATTTTATAATCTCCGAAGAACTTATGCAAATAGTTCGAAAATTATTTTCTGTAACTTAAAATAATACAATTATCGATTATGCTTAATTTGATGACTATCGCATATAATTATCATTTCCATTAAGAAGTTTTTGTTTCTTTCTAATGCAGCTGGCCAACACTTAGACAGCTTGGTCATGGATGCCTTAAGGTAAGCGCTGCACAGACGTTACTCACTTTTTGCATTACCCAGGGGGCGAAGCTATAATAACTTGAAGATAAGCCACGGACACAGAGTAACAATGCCCCCGCAACACTCTACGACCCTATTAGACCGGGACCTACGGTTTAAAAGTGGATTCGAACCACTACAAACATCCATGGCACCGCCTGGAATCGAACCAGAAACCTGTGGTACCGAGCCATTCAGACCCTTATTATAGGGGTATATTAATAAAGTAATTATTTTTTAAAAAAGTTTATTTTTTACTGTAATAAGATTTGGTTTTTAAAGTAAAAATATGAATGAATAGTATCATTAAATGGTATAATGGAAACATATATATTTTTTTCTCTTTCTAATAACACTGCAATAACCCGGATGTTAGTGCATAGAGAAGGAGAATTTTCTCTCTGGAGATCAGGAAACTGTCCATTTAGCAGTTCGGGTCGAGTAATCTTTCCTTACAAGGAAAAGTAGTTAATGAGTCAGAGTGTGACATAATGAAGGCATTAGTTTTGCATTTAGATGCGAATTCTTAAGCCGGAACCAGGGCGCAAATGAGACGCAGATACTTTCATCTCGCAGGAAATAACAATCTGAGTTGGTTCTTTTATTTTATATATCGAGGTTCTTATGTTGCTAGTCAAATTACAATGCAATTTCCCTTCGATTTCTTTTGTCATCAAAATCAGAAATCAGAAAACATTTTATACAATTTCTTAATACAAAATATGTCTTTCTCTAGATATCTGCGACTTATAAAAATGACTGTAAGGGTTTTTCCCTGTCATCGGACAATTTCGCTTCAACCAATATGATTTCGTTAAAACAGAAAAATCGACACAATAAATTGTTGAAGAGGTAATACTAACTTCAACTACAATGACATTTTATTTAATGAACCCATGCGATGGACTTAATCTTAAGTAGCAAACTAGACTTTAGAAGCCATATAAACTGCATCAAGCAAAATTCTGGAAGAAATTTCACTTCATTTTTTTTATTGTCATACATTCAAAGTTATCTTTCTAAAACGAGGTTATCCTTTCATTTACATTTGGGCTAGTTTCCTTTTTGTCTACCTTGCTGCTGATCATGTATTGTATTTGTTCCTGTTCTAAAATTTTTTCCAAGTTAGAAGCTCTCGGCTGCCACCATGCCAAACCATCAACATCATTAAAGCACAAGAAAGGACTCGCCAACATAAAGAACAGTTTCCTTTTTCTACTGTGCTGTTTCATGCACTGTATATTTTTCCTCATCTGAAGTTTTTCAGGATAGTAGCCTGCGGCTGCCACCATGCTATATCATCAGAATCACCAATGCTCAAGAAAAAGAAATCGCCACCAGAAGAACAATTTTCTTTTCTACTTTTTGCTGATATCTCATGCACTGCATTTATCTCCTCATCTGATGTTTCCTGATAGAGGCTTGCGGCTATCTTGTAGCCAAGGAGCTTCGTTAAATACAAATTTGTTTGTTGAAGTCATCCTTTATAAAAACAAATAATAGTGTTCATTATTATATAGGCAGCACCTACCTGGGGCTCACAATATAAACATACGGAAAAAAGATACCAAACCTCAGGTAGGAACCTATAGATTATTATCAAAGCACCCTGGTTTATCACCGTATTCATAACGACTTCAATATAGAAATATTGTTTTTTAATCAGATCGCTATAGCTCCTGTTTCTAATCCATTCACACTTGTCCGCACTCGAAAATGAACAAAAATGCTTTGAGTACTGGAATTTAAGCGGCAGCATTAAAATGTTTCACGAGAATTAAAGGCTAACGAACCAAGCGGCATTTCAAACTCACAAGTTCTATTTCAATCAATGATATTTCAATGCTAACGAGTCTGGCATTGATACAAAAGTTCAAAATTCTACTTCAATGATGTCTCACGGGTAAGTGCAAATAATTTCACTTCCAACAATGGATTTCAGAACTAATGAACCCTGCATCACAACAAATGTACATAATTCTATTTCGATCAATGAGATTCCAGAGATCTCAAGCCTGGTATAATACAACTCACTGAATTCTACTTCAGTCAATGACATTCAAATGCATCACCCAGCATCAACGGAATAAAATTCAAATGGAAGACACGCCCTAAAAGTTTTGTTTATAATCGTTTTAAAGTTTAAAAATATGTTAAGTTTATAAAAGTTAAAAAGTTTTATTTTTAATCGAAGCCAGTCAACGGAATAAAATTCTATGCTTCACGTCAGTTTCAGCTGCTAAAATTCACGCCAGTCCACTCTCTAAAAGTTTTATTTCTTTTATTTTTATACACCATCTGGTTGCTCAGCCTCGAGGCTCTAGAGCTCCAGCTATTCATTTACTGTACTGCGAAAATTGAGTCATTTGCATAACGATATTGGGCCCAGTTTCGTTACATTCAGATGGTAAATCATCTGTTGAAACTGATAGGACGAAAAGTATCCTTTGACAATTAGTATACAAAGTATCCATGTATCCTTTTACACGTCATTTAATTAGCAACAAGTAGTCAGCTTTCATTTTGAAAACCAAACTATATAAATGAATTCGCAGAAAATAATGACAAATACACTTAATTAATAGTAAATATTTTAGCTACATTTCAGCTGATTATTGACATTTCCTCGTATTTGCTTTCAGTAAGCATAAATTAGATTCTTCTTCATCTTCTTCTTTCCAACAGGTAGCGATGCAAATGAAATTATTTCCTCTCCATATATTAAAAATTTGTTTCTCTTTAAGGGTATTCACATAGCATGCATAGTTTTTGATCAAGTCGTTACTGGGAGGCTAGGGCCCTTATGGGCTAAACATGTCACTATGTGATTTCTTTCGATTCTGTTTTCATGTTCTTTGTGTTCTGTTTTTTTTTTTTTTATTATTATTTTATTACTTTTTGTAGCCTGCCATTGGAAAATAAAAAGTTTTTGATCAATTTTATCAATCAGTGGTATAGCCACTTGATATAGTGATAAGAATGGTACGCAATCTCTCAATATGCTCTTTGTCCAAACTAATTATTTAGGAAGATCAAATAGGATACGAGGAAAGAAAAAAACATCTCACAGTTTTATCATTTGCATTTCCAAATGTAAACCTGGATCTATCTAAATTAAACCCATTTTCTCTCGAAATGTTTGCGTCCTGATGGCCAATTGGGAAGCTCGCTGGCCTTTGATACCACAGACTTCAGATTCGAATCTTGGCAGTTGCATGGAACATTCGTTAGTGGTTCAGAATCCACGCTAAATTGTAGGTCCCGGTCTAATTATCCTAAAGTGTGCACAAAACGACCGTAGAGTGACAAAGTAAACCAATCTTCTTCAGTGGCGCAACAGCCTCATGGTGAGCCAAAGCCGGCTGCCTACTAGTAGATTTCGAGACGTTTTCTTTCTACGGGTAGGGTTGCCAACCCTAAGTACAGCCCTCTATAGTCATATTAGACTAAATCCATGGTTACAAACATTCATGGCACAGCCGGGACTCGAACGTGAAGTCTGTGGCACAGAGAGCCAAAGGCTTCTGGTTGTTTCTGAAATAAAATCTTGTTTAATTCTTATAAGTGTTTATGAAAAAATAAACAATGTAGCAATTCTTATCATTGTTTATGAAAAAACAAACAATGTAGCAATTCTTATCATTGTTTATGAAAAAAATAAACAATGTAGCAATTGTAGCAATCATAAACAAAATAAATGAAAACAATTTTTTTCATGGTAAGCCTCAATATTTTTAATGATTTTAATTTTATTTAAAATGCTCGCATCATTTAACTGTCTCTATGCAACGCTTTTAATCAATATACTTCTATATAAGTTATATTCTAAATTGAAAAAAAAATAACCTTGAATCAATAAATCATTATAAATACTTTCAATAATCTTAATTGCAGCGAAATATTTTTAAAAAACGCAGTAGTTGAACATCTTTTATGACATTACATTTGTAAAAAAAAACAGACATCGAAGGGATCGATAATCATTTAATGGAAAAGAATAAATGAAAGTTAATCGACAATAAAATATATTTGCTTTGTACAAAAATATAATAATATATCTATATTGATTATTTAAAAGCTCAAGTTTCTTAATATTTTTTTGTAAAAGCACAAAAGCAGCACATACTGTCTGACATTAACGATAAAAAATAATATACAATATCCTGTCAGTTTCTCATTTGTATTTGGAAACTAAACACGAAGCAATTTTTCTTCTGTTCAACTGAACATATTGAAATACTTTAGTTAACTTTGGGTTGTTAAAATAATTATTGTGTTGCCGTCAGTTAACAAAGAATCTTAAGTTTCCATTCAATACATTATTGTTCAAAGAATCCTGTGGAAACGAGAATGAAAGCCATATTTCAATGTCAGAAAACAAATTGAATTTTTTTTTTTTTTCTTAAATCTTCTTTCAGCTTATAAATGGAAAAGAATAATAATGAAATTAAATAAAGTTAAGTAAATAGTGATTTTTATTTTTTATTGAGAATGGGGGTTTTGTAAGAATCCGTAATTGTTTCTTTAGCATGCAAATGAATTTGACATATAAAGCTTAAAATAGTTTTAAAAGTTTATTAAATAAGTGCTTATTTGTGTTGTTTAAATATATCGAAACTTTCCGTGCGGTTATTATACTCTTTTTTAAATATTATACTCAATATTATACTCTTTTTTAATATATACTTAAATATTATGCGGTTATTATACTCTTTTTCTTTCTTTTTCTTTTTATTATACTTCTTTTTATTCTCTCTTTTTAATACTCTTTTTTTACAAGCATTTCGGAGCAAAGGGATATATCAGAGCAGTTTCTTATAAATTCAGGTGTTGATAGGTGAGTTCCTTAATAAATTTATCGTGGCTCAGTGGTAACGTGCGCCGCTGGCGAGTATTAGGGCTGAGGTTCATTCGCTGGCGGTTTTGTTGTAGACGAGAAGACGAGACGAACGAGAAGTCTCGAGGAGCCATTTATGATGTTCAGCATTTTTTCGTTAGTCGGGCTACATGATGGGAGGAGTTTTTTCTCATAACATACTCAAAGGCGTGATAGTTACCCTTAATTGTCCTCCCAGAAAACACTATCCTCCTACTTCAGCGACATAGACTTCTACATCGCAACAGAAGCTGCCCCCTCTTTCCCACCTTGAATGAGACCCTGGGATTGGTTTAGATGTTGCTGTATGCCCATGGTATAAGAAAAAAAATCTTTTTCATATTAAGTTATGATTTTTAATTAAAGGCATAGATATAGAATTTGTGTTATTAATAATATACGCGTGGTGTAATCTAATAACCAGGTGACACGATTGGTATCGAACTGGAATACTGAGTTCGGACTAAGAGCACTCGATTCGAATCCATGTTATTGACTACAGGTTGGACCTCTGTAGAATAATATATACATGTTTTCAATTAAGTTTGAGGAGTGAAAGAGGATTGTCTAAACCATTTCAGATTTTTAAATTAATACCCGACTCGTGGCTCAGTAGCAACGCTCGCCGCTGTTGAGCATTAGGTCGGAGGTTCAACCCGTTTGCAGCTTTGTTGTAGATACTACTCCAAAAAAGAGGAGGCCCGATGGCATTTGGGATGTTTATCATCTTTCCTCATTAGTTGAACCACTAGTGGGATTTTTCCGCGTTTTCTCCTATGCGATACGCAAATGCGGGTTAGATCCCCCTAAAATTCCCTAGAATCTAAGCCAAGTCAGATTTCTAACTACAGGCGCAAAACTGTCCCCTTTACATCCATCCATGAATAGATTGCTCATGGCATCTCCGGCCCGCACTGCAGGCCACTGAGGATTATTCACAATAGAAACTAAAAAGAAAGCTTAAATTCAGAATTACGTTTTAGCTAAAAATATTTAAATAAAAATAAATTTATGGAAAATTACCGTTTTTTTCTCATAGACAGGGTTCTCTATTTATATCAATTATCGTTAATATCATAATAAAGCAGTTTTTGACATTCAGAGCACTGGTTTAGAAAGAGTCACCTCATACGGGCAGAGTGGCAATCAAGAGGGAATTTGTGGGCAGTTAATAAAAATAAGGTTGCGTCTGAAAAAATGAAGAGAAAAAAAATACAGAAAAACTATTCCTACGTGTCTGACGCTGCAAAAACATATATCTAAATTATATCCTGGATTTTGGGGGATCAAAGAAAAGTTTTCTGACGTATTTCTTTCTCAGATTTAACGGAAACTGGGTTTACTGCTGACACAAATTTGTTAAGAAAAAGACAGAAACTACTGTAAATAACGAAATGCAGTGATTTAAGCCTGATGCCTACATAGAGTAAGAAACGAGGATTAATACTTTGATAGAAATGCCCTAGATTCATTTTTGTCATTGGGATCCTTTTGATGTCATTCGAAATTTTTATTTTCCACCTAACCTTCGTTATCTTAATTTCCTGTGTGTAATGCGAATGTCCGTATGGTTGATTTTAATACATAATATTGTAATTTCAAGGTGACTTATTTGCAATATCTTTATTTATTATGTTAAACTATAGAAATTTTTTAATTCATTCTGTTTGTCCACATGAAGAAAGTAGATTTCCAGGGGGTACTGAGTAATTTATTTTTCTTTAAAGGGTGTAGCAAGACAAATAAATTTTGGAACCTTACTAATCTAGAATTATAAAAGTTATAATTATAAAAAAATAATAAATTATAATTATAATTATAAGAATTAAATTAAAATTTCAATTTAGAAATGTTGCATTCGAATTACCAAGATAAGGATTTACAAATTGTTTATTGTACAGTTTTATTCTTTTATTTATAATATAAAGCAAATTTAACTTTCATCAAACTTGTTTGTATCGATAATAAATAATACATTCCTGATACTTCATGAACCTTGTCGTTCGCTGCATTAAATGATGCAAAACTTTAACATATACCCAGAAATAAAAATGAAATTTAAGTTGAAATCTAGCTTTTCTAAATTTTACTTTCAATTGTTATAATTAATACATAAGCTTTGAAAAGAAGATGAAGAATTTGAAGCACAACAATTTTATATGCAAATAAATGTATAACATTATCCGTTGTTTATGAAGAAATACTTTGCCCATTTTATTCTGGTTCAAAACTAAATATCTGTAGAAATGACAAATTATTAACTATTAAAATAAATGGAATCGTCTACATTCGAAATCAATATTTATTTTGGACATCAATATCAGTAAAGATTTTAAAATGTAGTCCAAAACAGCAATAATCATTTCTACATCCGATGCTAATGCCATATTAACTTGATTATCCTTAAAATACTGTTTTAAAATACAGTTAAAAATATGACGAGTTATTCTAAAGCAGATATCACTGAAACTTTAGTATCTTATATTTATACATATCATTATATCACAAATAGATTTTTCACAAGAAAATACACAAACAGTTTCTCAACGAATTCTATCTGAAAATTAAAACATATATATCTTTATAGACCATTCTGGTTTTCAGCATTCTTTCCATAACATTGATATAACATATTATGTGATATAACATTCATGATATAGCATCATCGTTTGCAGCATTAAATAGCTGCTAAACTTTAACGTATATACCCAAAAACAAAATAAAAGCTAAATTGAAATATAGCGTTTCTAAATTGCATTTAATTGTTGTAATTACTTAATACATAAAAACTTTGAAACCAAGATGCAAAATTTATAGCACGACAATTTTATATGCAAATAAATGTGTATCATTATCCGTTATTTGTGGAAAAATTCTTTGGTAATATGTTCTGGTTCAAAACTAAATATTTTCAGAATTGACAAATCTTTAACAAATAAAATAAAGGGAATCAGCTATATTCAAAATCGATATTTATTTTGGCATCCCTATCAGTAACGATTTTAAAGTTACGTCCAAAACAGCAATAATCATTTTTACATCCGAATCCGAATGCCATATTAACTTGATTATCCTTAAAAGATGGTTTTCAAATACCTTAAAAAATATGCTGAGTTATCCCAAAACAGATATTACTGAAACTTCAGTACCTTATATTTCTACATATCATTATATGACAAATAGATTTTTCATAACAAAAATGTACAAAAAGTTCCTCAACAAATTCTATCTGAAAATCAAAACATATATATCTTTATAGATTATTGTGGTTTTCAACATTCTTTCCATAACACTGATATAACATGCTAGCATGATATAGTATTGATATATCATTCCTGATATAATATTGTCATTTGCAAATTAAATAAATGCTAAACTTTAGTATATATCCAGAAACAAAAAAAATTAGGTTGAAATCTAACATTTCTAAATTTTATTCAATTGTTTTTATTCAATAATTAATACATGAAATCTATGAAAATAAGATGAAAAATTTAAAGTACTTCACTTTTATATTCAAATAATTGTATAACATTATCCATTGTTTGTGGAGAAATTCTTTGGCATTTTGTTCTGATTCAGATACTAAATATCCACAGAATTGACAAATTATTAACCATTAAAATAAATAAAATTAGCTATATTTGAAATCGATGTTTATTTTCGACATCCGTATCAATAGAGGTTTTGAAGTTTAGGCCAAAACAACAATAATCATTTCTGCATACTACTATCCTATTAACTTGATTATCCTTAAAAGATTGTTTTCGAAAAGTATGATGAGTTATTCAAAGCAGATATTACTGAAACTTCAGTATGTTATATTTCTACATATCGTTGTATGACAAATAGATGTTTCACAAAAAAAATACACACAGTTCCCCAACGAATTCTATATGAAAATCAAAACATATATCTTTTATAGATCCCTCTGGTTTTCAGCATTCTCTCCGTATCTTGTTCTATGGTTTTTATTTTCTGACATTAGTCTTAAAAGATGAAAAATATGTATCTCCAGTTTTTACTTTTATACGTGCCCCAACTCTGGAATAGATAAGGCAATTCAAATACAATGGGGGGATAAAAAAAAGAATATTTTCAAATCTTTTGTTTTTAGTACTACAACAGATTTTAAGATAGAAGAGAAGCGATTTATTCTGGTAATGTTTGGGGAAAGAATCTGGACTCAATTCTATTTTATCGCCTGCTCCAAAATTTTCAATAGAATAAATTCGATTTTTAGAATGCACAGAAGACGTTCCGTAAATATATTGTCGTTTGAAGTAGTGTCACCTTCGAGTAAGATGTAAATGGCTTAAAATACTGTGTCAAATATAATCCTTTTGTCTGTGTTATCTTGGGGCATTTTATTAAAGGATAGTTTGGTAAAGGAATTCTGTTTTATTTTTAAAAAAACGAGTTTATTCTACTATTTGTGAGGGAAAATTGAATTTGACACAAACTGAATTTTGGAGAGCCATTTTTAAAAGTTTCCTTACAAGTTTGTTTTAAAAGAAAAGAACACGTTCAAAAACAATGTTTACCAATAGCGTAGTTTCACGGATAGCATAAATATAAATATTATCCTACACTTTAAAGACATATAAAGTAGCAACTTTTTTTTATGTTGGATTTTTATACATATGCTAGCATTTTATTTTATTTATTTTTAAAGTTTTAATTTTTGCTATAAAGTTCCATAAATATTTTGTGATGGAAAATAATAAAATATGACTATAAATAACATAAAATATTTGAGTAAAAAATTACTAAGTTGAAATCAGCGTTTCTAAATTTTATTCGACTGTTATAATTAATGCATTAAACTTCGAAAAGGAGAAGAAAATTTGAAGCAAAATAATTTTATATGCAAATAAATGTGTAACATTATCCATTGTTTGTAGAGAAATTCTTTGGTATATTTTTTCTGATTCAGATACTAAATATCTTCAGAATAGAAAAATGATTAACCGTTAAAATAAATGGAATCAACGATATTCGAAATCAATATTTATTTTGGACATCACCATCAGTAAAGATTTTAAAGTTTAGGCCAAATAAACAATAATCATTTCAACATCCAATGTGAATGCCATATTGACTTGATTATCCATAAAAGATTGTTTCAAATACTGTTAAAAAATATGAGAAGTTTTTCAAAGCAAATATTACCGAAACTTCAATATTTGATATTTCTACATATGACAAATGGATTTTTCACAACAAAAATACACAAAACATTGCCCAACAAATTCTATCCGAAAATCAAAACATATATCTTTATAGATCACTCTGGTTTTTAACATTCTCTCCGCATCTTATTTATGGTTTTATTTTTCTGACATTAGTCTTAAAAGATGAAAAATATGTATCTCAGTTTTAACTTTATACGTGCCCCAACTTTAGAATAGATAAGGCAATTCAAATACAAGGGGGATAAAAAAAAGAATATTTTCAATCTTTTGTTTTAGTACATCAACAGATTTTAAGATAGAAGAGAAGCAATTTATTCTGGTAATGTTTGGGGAAAGAAGCTGGACTCAATTCTATTTTATCGCCTGCTCCAAAATTTTCAATGGAATAAATTCGATTTTAGAATGCACAGGAGAAGTTCCATAAATATATTGTCGTTTGAAGTAGTGTCACCTTCGAGTATGATGTAAATGGCTTAAAATACTGTGTCAAATTTAATCCTTTTGTCTGTGTTATCTTGGGGCATTTTATTAAAGGATAGTTTGGTAAAGAAGTTCTGTTTTATTTTTAAAAAAAACAAGTTTATTCTACTATTTGTGAAGGAAAATTGAATTTGACACAAACTGAATTTTGAAAGCCATTTTTTAAAAGTTTTCTTATAAGTTTGTTTCGAAAGAAAAGGGCACGTTCAAAAACAGTGTTTACCAATAGCGTGGTTTCACTGATAGCATAAATATAAATAATATACTTTAAGGACATATAACGTAGCAACATTTTTAAAATTTTAGTTTTGTTTTTATGTTATATAAGCTAGTATTTTATTACATGTACAGTTTTAATTTTCGCTGTAAAATGCCATAAAATTTTGTGATGGAAGATTTTGAGAAGTATTTGAGAAATATATAACAACCCCTCATTCAAATTTGACATCAGACAAGCTGTATTGAGGGTAGTTATATTGCATGCAATTAGTGTTTTGTACTAATGAGAACAACCTGTTATTCAAATTCTGATAGAAAATGTTTAGTGTCATGGATAATGAGACGTCATGAAATTAGTGATTGTCTGCGCGATCTTTACATTTTGAAACAATTACAGATGGAATATGGACTGCACAATAAATTGTTACATTGTGAATGGTGATAGACCATGGTCTGAGAAAATGTCTACTCCAATAAGAAATGAGGGAAGCTGACCCTGCCGCTTGACGGATTTTCTTAAATGGAGGTTTGGGAGAAGGAAGGGGAGAGTTCTGCGACGAGGAAATCAGAAGAGAGGAGGGGAGATTTGGCCTGTTCGCCAAAGTGAGCCTCTTGTGGCTTCGTGTATCACGCCGAAGACCAGTGCATTCGTTATAGATTCGTTATAGATTCGAGAACTCCGAAAATCTCCGTTCTTGGAGTAAACTATACTTATGAAACAAATTAGCTTTAATTTTCATTTTTTATAAACAGAGTTTATATATATATAATGCTTGTAAATAAAAATTAAATGTTTCCATGCACCTGAGATTGGCCCTCTTTTGAAGTTATTATAGGTCTAATATACGCCAAGACGTTACAATGTTCTTGTAGAAAATGGAAAACTAAATTTATAATACTTAATATTCATTATTTAATACATGATAGCAATTTCGATTGGATAGCTATTTGAAAATATAAAAGGAACTTTTATATTGCAAATATTACACAATAAATATCAAATAGCTCGTGAAATTGTTAGATTTATTAAAACGGTTTTCTATATGAGCCATTAAAGTACTCGCTTTACAAAGACAGCAATTGTAACCAAATTAAAAAAGATATCAAGTTTCTTAATGAAAATGGTTAAATACATATCTTTCCAGTGGATTTCATCACATTTTGGAATTGATGGAAACGATCACGGAATTGATGGCATATCTTTTGCCGAAAAAGGAACAGAAAAAGTTTCTGGGCAGTGTCCTATCCCTTTTGACTTTTTAGGAGAACTATACGAGACAAGATTAAGTCATCGTATATTAGTGAATTATTATCTAACACCAAAGGAAAAATCTGGGAGACAATCGGGGATGACTGGAAAAAATTGAACGTAAAAACTCTCTAAGAAGCTGTTGCCAATTTTAGATTAAGAATTGGACACGACTGCCTGGGTAAACATCTGACCAAAAAAGGGATTGTAAACTCTTATGTATGTGGTTTAGGTAAGACAGAGAAAATAAACAAGGCCCATTTACTTGTTTGCTCAGGACTAAAGCATAATGGTGATTTGTATACTCTTTACCGGAGGAACAGAGAAACATGTCTTGATCACAAAAGACTTTTATTGTGGTGCTTCTAGCTTTTTTATATTTTTATCCTTAGAACATTTTACTTGTTTTCAACTATTTTTAAGGGATTTTGTTCGTTTCCGTTAAGAATGTGGGATCTTTTTACTTTGTATGCTTGGTTTGCTTTTATGTTAGTTCTTCTTGTTTCTACGGTTATGACCAAATTTGTTTGGATTGAATTCCAATAAAGCCATAGGTAATAACAACAATAACTTTTATGTTGCGTATATCACACAATAAATCAAATAACTCGTGAGGTTATTAGATTTATTAAAACTGTTTTCAAAGAAACCTCATTTAATTGTTATTTTTTAAATAATTTAAAATAGTTCATCATTACTTCATGGTGATCTCTGTTCGGATCAAAGACTTCATTAAATATATATTGTAATTTGTAAAAGTTTTTAATCTAGATAAGCGGTTTGATTCTTTATTTAGATCATCATAACACTAATATGCATAAAAAATATATATAATTAGTAATTATAATGTTATTATATGTAATATGAGTAATTATATGTTAATATATGAATAATTATATATAGTAATTATATGTTTATATGATTTTGAATGTCTCAAATAATATGGTAACTTGCTCAGATATTCGAGTAATTTTACGTCATCTTTATAGCAATAATAGCTTCTCGCATTAAATCTGCTGGATTAGGCGGTTCATTTAAATAAATGTGCAATGTGATACAGAACTTAAATTTTAGTGATTGCATAACTTTGTGTACACAAATGGGTTTAGTGTTTCCATGACAGTTTCTTCTTGTATATTATCTAAAACTGTATAATCAAAGTAAAATATTCTCATCACAAAATTTGAAAAGTTCAATTATTGAACGCGTACTGTCAAATTCTTGGAATTATTGGTTGCTTAAAATATTTTATATGATGATTTTAATAATTTATCTTGTATCAAAAAAAGATTAGATGACATGAGACGCATTTGTAATCTGGAATTATTCCAAATCAAATCATTCTAATAATGCTAGTTCAGTGTTTGGGGAAACGTGGGTAAATTGGACGAGCGCTTACCAACACATTATGCACGCAAGCATTCAGATGTACTTTTATGTAATCAAATGGTGATATTGATGTCATGATGTCATGTTCACTCTGTTCAGAATCCTATTAAATTGGGAGCTAATATGACAACCTTTCGATATTACCAGACATCAAAATAAATAAAAATTGGTTAGGAAAAGGCTTTGTATCCGTATAGGTATTAGAATTTCCTTATATCCTGGCTCATTGTTATTGAGTTTTATTCCTCTAATATCGCAGGTAATTAATCTTTTCAACTGTTTTAGTCATTGTTAATTTAATTATATAAAAACCTAAAAAGCTTCAAAACATTTTTGACATAATTTGTTATTTGTAAAATTCGATTATTGACTAGTGATAATATGAATCATCCTTTTATAATATTGATTGCATCAACACTATTAGCTTTTAATGTAATGTGTATAAAAAGTAAAATTTTTGAGGTAATATCATGCAGCATTGAATTCCTTTAATTGTATTACATTTCATTGCTTTTTTCAACTCGTTAAAATTAATTCCTCTTTTAAAATGTTTAAAGAGAGTTCTGAATAACAACATCTGGCTCAATCAAATTAATTATAAATAACAAAAATCTGATTAAATCAAATGAATTATCGAACATAACTCAAGTTCATGATTCCTAATGATAATTTCAATTTATGAGTGTTTTTAATCTAATTTATAAAAAAAATAACATCATGATTTAGGAATTTTACGTTAATAATTTTTAATTTGTCTAATACTATATGTTCAAAAAGTCGTATAATTTTTTCTATAATTGAAACACAATAATTTTTCTTTCAATCAACTAATTATGAAACACAATATTCAATCAAATGAAGTTGAAACACAATATCTGATTCAAACGAAATATAACATTTGATTTCAATCGAATAATATTTGATTCAATTAATGAATTATGAATAACAATATCTGATTCAATCAATGAATTATGAATAATATCTGATTCAATCAAATGAATGTTGAAACACAACATCTGATTTCTTCAAATGAATTTTAAAAACACAATATCTGATTCAAACAAATTACGAATAACATTTATTCAATCAAATTTCAATCATCTGATTCAATTAATGAATTATGAATAACAATATCTGATTCAATCAATAATATCTGATTCAATCAAATGAATGTTGAAACACAACATCTGATTTCTTCAAATGAATTTTGAAATTCAAACAAATTACGAATAACATTTGATTTCAAACTTGAATAATATTGATTCAATTAATGAATTATGAATAACATTTGATTCAATCATGAATTTCGATTCAATCAAATGAATGAAACACAACATCTGATTTCTTCAAATGAATTTTTAAAACACAATATCTGATTCAAACAAATGAATTATGAATAACAATCGAATAATATCTGATTTGAATTATGAATAACAATATCTGATTCAATCAATTATGAATAACATCTGATTCAATCATATGATTGAAACACAACAATCAAATGAATTCAAACAAATTACGAATAACATTTGATTCAATCACACAATAATTCAATTAATGATGAATCAGATTCAAAATGAATTATCAAACATAACTACAAATTATGATTCTTTATGATAATTTCAATTTACGAGCATTTTTTTATCTAATTTATAAAAAAAAATTATTTAACGTCATGATTTCGGAATTTTAAAATTAAAAGTTTTAATTAGTCAAATACTATACATTCAAACGACGCATAATTCTTCTTTAATTAAAATTAAATTTGAAACTGTTTTTGATACACTAGATATCCATTTAATGGCGAGTAATGCCAGCATTTTCCGTGTCATATCCCATTTACTGACACCAACTGCGAGTTCAGTCATCGAAGGATATAATCGTCGTCCAGGAATTAGTCTGTCAAATCCAATCTCTCAATAAAGGCAATGTTCTCGATGAAAAGGATTAAGCAGAAAAAAGACTCCTCTCGTAACACCCGATAGTAGGAAGAGCTCGAAAACTCAGCAAATCCCAACAACAAAAGAACTGGGACCGGAAATTGGGTTGCAGTTGACAATTGGAGGGAAGAAAAAGGTTGGCCTAAATATTTTTCCAGTGTTGTTATTTTGAAATTTGCTTTAAGAGTCTTCTTGTTTACAAGTGCTTACAGTCTATTTAAACCTTAAGTTATATGTATTCACACTGGTAACAATCACGATATAATTTTAGTATCGATTTTCATACTTACTCACTTAATCAGTGTGATAAAAAATATCACTAAAATCAACCAAATTAAATCAATATAGAAATATCAGTCAAATACTACACGAAACAGCAAGTCGCTCACTTTAAAAACAGACAGGGACTACGGCCTGTTCAGTCACTTCTGAGGAAAAAGAAAAAGAGAAATAACACTGCTTGTCGGCTCGTTGCAGAACTCTCCTTTCTTCGCCCCAAAAACATCCCTTTATGAAAATCTAACAAGAGGGTGGGGACAGCTTCCGTCCCTTGTTATTGGAGTCGACACTTTCTCAGCTTATGATATATTAGTTATCCCGATGCAACAAATCATGACGTAGTCCATATTCCATCTGCATTTGTTTCGACCTGTGAAAGTCGCATGGGCAAACGCTAAACACTGAGGTCTCATTATACATGAAACCGAATATCTGCATCAAATTTGAATGAGAGGTTGTTTTCCTCAGTACAAAAGAATAACTGCATGTAATATAAGTATCCACCTCACTGCTTATCCTGTCAAATTTGAGTGATAGGTTTTTATTATGTATTTGTTAAAGAATATATATTCCTTTCGCCTGGGAAAGGAAAGGTTGCAACTCTTCCCGTGGGTAAACTTCAACAATACTATCGTGTATCATGTGCTGATAAAGAAAATATTCCATATTGAAAAAAATAAAAAAATCTTAATTTCTCAAGTACCAGAAATCAGATACAAGTACAATATAAAAACTTCCGACCAACCTATGCATAATCAATTAATCCCTACAAGTATGGGAGAGTAATTAAACATAATTTCCCACTACACATTTCTTGAGGCGACTGATAACCACACCGTGTCTCTGTTATTAAAGTGCTCTTAATTAAAAGCCCATCGTAATTTATAGCGCGTCGTCAATTTCCAGAAGGACTTCCTCGGTGAATGGAGTGGAGAGACCCTCTGGCTGCATGTATTGAAGTCTCGGGTCAATATTTTCACACCTCTTCCAATTATAAAATGGAATTGCAATATCTTACATGCACAATGTATGCATGATCTCCTACCTAGAGATAAATTATTTTGCGATGGATTTGGAAGAAAATGTTCATTTAGAAAATTTTCTATTTCAAATAATTTGAAAAGATATAATTTTAGCAAGAGCTGAAACAATACTCATAATAATAATTTATAATAATAACAAATCTCATAATAATTAAGTCTGAATTTATACGAAGGGATTTATATTGATTAGATGGTTAACAAGAGGCATGCTGGCTAAGCATCTGATATAGAGGAACGCTATTCGAAGCTTGTTAGACGAACCGAGCTGAAATTCCTGTATTTAAGCCAGGATTCCGTGTTTAGGGTTCTAGTAAAAGAAAAAAATACAAAGTTTCCAGATACTGTTTTAGAAAAATATATTAGCAAATACTTTAGCCTCAATCAATGAATGTTGACTTATAAATATATTGGCGTAAATATATTATAAATATGTTAGCTTAGAAAAATATATATAAATATCTTGAATTAGAAATATGTATAAATTTATTATAAATATATCGATTTAGAAACATATATAAATATATTGAATCAGAATTATATATAAGCATATTACAAATATATTGACTTAGACATATAATTAGCAGGTTACGATCAGCTACAGATTATTTAATGTTATTCTTAATTTAAAAATTTTATTAAAGAAAATTCATTATTTAAATTTATTTAGACTTTTAAAAAAAGTTGGAAAAAAGTCATGTTATTTTTAGTGATTGCATAACATACTAAAAAAAGTCAAATTTTATAAAGGCTACATTTTCCAAATTTATATCAGATTGTGGAAATTAAAAAAAAAAACACTATTATTTTCTCATTTGAGTCCTTGACTTTCACAAAAAGGTTTATTGTATTACCATAAATAAATAAATAATAAAAATTAAAGAAAAATAAAAATACGAATATAAATGTAATTTATTTTTCAGTTACATAATATTTATTGTGAAGCAGTCAATAAACATTTGATTAAACTTAGTAACGATATGATTTAAAAATATTAAATATAACTTAGATTTCCGACTAGCGGCTCAGTGGCAACATGCACTTCGGGCGGATTTGTTTCATTATTCTGTATTATTCTTCATGTACTTTCTATTATGAATTAAAATTACAAAAATATCGACTTTCTGAAACCTATTTAGCGCTATAGTAGCTTCTTTATCTGCTGTTTTTTTTTTTTTTTTTACAAAAACGAAATAGATATTTGAAACAAATATCCTAACAAAAGTTCAAAAACTGAATATTTTACTTATACAACATCATTGACAGTTTGTCCATTCCAATAGACATTTGTCTATTTTCTCATAAAACTATTTTTTAACTTTAAAGTGCTTATTACCATCATATTATGATGTTTTAACATGGTAATTATTTTGCTTACTCATAGCGAAAAAGTCAGATTTGAAAAGGCTGTTGAATTGGGTGTTTAATGTATTTAATTTAGCGTGATTAGTGTTTTGGGGGCCTGAGTAGCGCTTTGTCTACAGGCTTCAGATTCAGGTCCCGGCGGTGCCATGGATATTTGCAGTGGACCAGAATCCACTTTAAACCGTAGGTCCACGCCTAATATTAATGTTGGACGCAGCGCTGACAACCCTACCCAGTAAAAAGAAAAACATTTACTGTTTCGGAATCTGTCAGTAAGCAGACAGTCTTGGCCCATGGGGCTGTTGCGCCTTTGAAGAAGTTTACTGTATTTACAAGCCCTTTTCTACAATTTCATACCTGTCTACTGAAAATTGTAATGTTATTAAAGTATCGTTTTTATTTCAGTGCATGCACGTACATGGAATTCCTTAATGAATTATTTATATATCCTTCTGTATTTATTCTATTATTCTTTTGTTTAATTCTATTATTCTATTATATTCTTCAGTATAGTTTTAATTTTTCCTATGTTTGAAATGCTCCTCTTATATAAAGAATTATAAGATTATAGTTTATTATTTATTTCAGATTTCCAATAAAATAAATTATTTTCTCATCTCCCTTGGGCACTCTGAATAAAGGTAAAGTTTGCTTAATAAATGATGAACGATGAAGTCAAAAACCTCGCATTGCAAACAAAAAAAGACGTTGTAGCGAAAGAAAATGTAGAGTAAATAAATAATCCTCAAGCACTTGGTTCCCAACTTATTGCTCTCTTACTTCAAGGACTGAGATATTAAGTTACGCTTTGGAATAAGTATTTACAATCCTCTTGAGTACAGTGTAAATCTTTTGAAGTTATTTCCAACTACTAAAGCTGCCAAAAATTCATCAGGTATTAAGCTAGATCTTTATCAAAAAAATAAATTATTCAAACTATTAAAACTATTATCGAAATGATTTTTTATTGATTCATTAAATATTTGCAAATATTAATATTACAAATAAGAGTTGATTATCTGTTGAATAATTTTCTTTTGTGAATATATCAGCCGTTACATAAAATTATTAAAAGAACAATTTTTTTTATATATATATATATATATATATATATATATATATATATTAAATTTTATTATTAAAGACGCTTAAATCATATTTTTAACGATATTTGTTGGCTTAATATTTTTACGACATTAATAAATATTCGTGTTCAACAAAAAAAATACTGTAATCTCATTTTCCTTATAGAATTTACAACTGCTATCGCGAAAATTAAATAATAAAATGTGAAAGGACCTGTTGCCATCAAATTTAGAAAGAATTTTTTTTATTATTATTATTTTTTTCACGTGGCTCTAAAATGTATTTCATAAAATTTCTCTTAAAATATAACATAAAATTGCTTTAAGCAAATATTATTATGTTTTAATAAGAAAAAAATTTTTTCTCTGAAATTTATTTTTTTAATGAAACTTACTCAATTTTACATAAAAATTAACTTTCAAATAATGTATTAATTTTTTTTTTATTCTCTCCTTATGTATATCATTTAATAGAGTAAAATGTTTTCAGACGACAAGAAGATTTATTTTTAAAATGTAATTTTTATGTTCTGGTAATTACGTTGTGATGTTTTATGTTGCTTTTATGTTGTGTTTCATAATAATGTGTTGTTTTTTTATCCCGCTTGGTGGACAACAACATCTAGACCAAGTCCATGAACCCATGTGTTCCCATGGAAGGAGGGAAAAGGGAGGCCGTTTCAGTTTTTTCGGCTTTCTGATGGAGCATCCGTAGGTAGAAGTCTGACTCCGCGTCGTGTCACTGAAAGGAGGACAATGTCTTCGAGGGTGGACTTTTAGGGGGATTTACCGCCATTTGCATATCGTATAGAAGACAATCCGGAAAAATTCCCACCAGGTAATCCGATTAATGAGTCAAGATGCTGAACATTACAAATATCATCGAGTCTCCTCGTGTTTTGAAACAGTGTCTGCAACAAATCCGCCAGTGGATTGAACCTCAGCCCTAATGTTCATCAGCGGCGCACGTAGTCGCTGAGCTACAAATCAGGCTGTAATAATGTAGTGGGATCTAGAAAGTTTATGCCTTGGTAAATGAACAGAACCGAAAAGGCAGGGGGCACTTGATAAAACCATAGCTATGAAAGTCTTACAATTCGGCTATAAAGTTCTGTAGTTTCTGCCCTTGGAGGAGGATTCATGCTAAATTGAGGGGATTATTTATAAAAATCTTGTAATAATTTATAATTGTAATTTAGTATAATATAATTGTAAATAATTTATTATATTAAATTGCAATAAAAATCTTGTGTGTTTTACGGTAAAATTATTAGTAATCCTTTTATATTTCAATTTCATGTTGTAATTGTATTTTATGTATATATATTTGAATGGTTTGTGTGCGAAGGCGTCCAGCGCACTAATATATAGAATGCGAGTCGGCTTTGATCAAAGAATGACCATTTCCTGAGAAAAAAAGACCTATCATCACAGCTACGAATATGGGGAGAATGATACTGATACCTTGGAGTTCTTTTAATTGGTGGTTTTTTTCGAAACTTCAAAAGAGCAGGTAGTCAGACTGCAGTTTAAATTACTACAGGAGAGTTTGGTTTGTCGCTCTACGGTCACTTTTTGCACACTTTAGGCTAAATAGACCGGGAACAGTTTAACGTGGATTCCGAACCACTCACAAGCATCCATGCCTCCACTTGGAATCTAACCTGAAACCTGTGTTACCAAAAGTCAGAGCGCTAGCCAATTACTTCTGGAAAGGAGGTTTATGAAGATGGCTGTGGGGATGATATGTGGTCGCTTATTTATTGATGGGGTGAGTTATGTCTCTTAAGCGAGAGGAATTAATATCTGATATTCAAAAAGAATAGCTGTTCTTTCGAATTGATTACGTGTAGGTATCATCCCCCCCCTTCAATTAATGGAAAAATCTATAGGTCATAAGCGGATTTCAAGAGGAAAATCCAGCCAATAATAGAAGAAGTTCGAGAGTTCTCGGTAATAATAAAATCGAATGATGACATAGAGAGAAATCAGAGGAGAGGCGAAAAGTCAGATGTGAAATCGGGAGCAAGAAGAAAGGATGAACTTGCGAGAAGTGGACACAGGTGGGGACAAGCTACTAAGAATGAAATATGACCAAAACGCTGGAGAAATGAGAAGACAAATGAAATAAAGAGTGAATAGATCATCGATTGATGTGAAGCGCTGACTTCGAAAGTGGACCGCTGTGTATAGAGAAAAAAAACCACCAGTAAAGGCACTATAGACAGTCTAAGTAAGATTTTGCCTCTTGCGGTTGGTCTCCTAATGTTTCGACATCCTACGGAAGTGGAAAAAAAAAATAATAGAGAGTTTTTGCATACCGTATTTTGGACGTCCGTTAGCTTTTTCTCCCTAGCGCGCATACTCATAGGAAACATTATTACAGATACGCATGCGCAATTTCCTATGAGCATGCGCGCTAGGGAGAAAAGCTAACGGACTTCCAAAATACGGTATGCAAAAAAACTCTCTAATAACCCAACTGGGCAAGCCCAACATAGAAGCCTGAGAGATCGTCCAAGAAATGAAATAAGCCAAACTGTGAGTGCTTTTATTTGTCTTTTTTTCCGTAACCCCATTAGGACTGCAGTTTCAGACATTATTTTTTATAAAAATAAGAAAGATGTTGGTGTAATAAGATATGTTTCTAAACGTATACGATAGATGGGGTTAGCTGTTTCTGAATGAGAATAGAGCTTATTGCTGTACCTCAAGGAATTTTGAAACTTCATGACCGTGGCCTTCATCGAAGAAAGGTAGATTTTTGTAAAGATAGAGTGATTTTGTAAATATATTATAGGCGTATTATTCCTTTTGGCATAACTTAAGTAATCTATTGTTTGTTTATATCATATTATTATGGATTATTGTTTTCTTGGTTGCATGCTTACAAATATGTCCTTTGATAATAATCTTATTTGAAATGTTGATTTGAAATCATATTTAATTATAGTCACTGATAGCGTAGCATTCTATTTTTATTGAATTTCTTAATTACGAATTTAATTAATTTATATTACATTCCATTAAGGAAGAACCAAAAAAAAATATTTTTAAATTAAAAACATAAATTTTTTTTTCTCTTATGAGTATAAAATGAGTTGAACTTAACAACTAATTAAGACTAATTTTTCACAATTAAATTAGTAAAACATAGAAAAAAAATTTACAAAGAAGAAGGTAATTATGACACGAAGAATTGAATTTGTTACTTCTAGAAGAGTACTTCATTAAATGATGAAATAAAAATTAAATTGTATTATTGAAATTTGCAATTAGTGTTTAAATACGAGGAAAAAATTTAAAAATTGGAAAGTCGTTTAAGCATAATAGAATTTATTTTAAATTATTGACGATTTTCTCTTTTTTTTTTTTATTTTTTGCTTAATTCAAGGTATTGGAAAATATATTCGGCAATTATAATTTATTAGATCTTTTTTAAGCAATTATCTGAATCTCAAGTATTGCTTATAATTTTTTTAATACATTTTTTTAATTTTTATTTCACTTGAAATTGTCATCATACAAATTTTTTTTTAATTGTACTTTAAATTAATTAAGTGGATCCTTTTAAGAAATATTTTCTCTTCTAAAAAATAAAATAAGAATTCGTGTGCTAGACAAATTTATCAAAAATAAAAACATGTCATAAAATTATTAAAAGATTTATTATAAAGACTTACTGAAAAAATATGTTACTATAAATGCGTAAAAATTAAATATTTTTTTATAAAATCGATACTAATAAATAAATCTTTTTAAATAAGCCGCATTTTTATATTTAAATTCTGACAAATAAATATAATGAGTTAGATAGAAAATTCTAATTATTTTATTTTTTCCAGTAGTTTTATCTTTTTGTTTAGTGTGTTTATTTTAATTAAATCTTATATTTAAATTATTAAGATAATTTACTAAAATTTATTTCCTAAAAAATTGAAAAAAAATATGTAAGACAGGGTAGCATTTTACTATCTGCTATTTTTTTTTAAAAATAAATTAAAAATCTTCTCTATATTTTTAATTTGGTTAAGAAGGAGTTTTTAATATATGCAAAATTAAAGTTTGTTAAAACAATAGAATAGCAATTTTTTTTCTGTACAAATATTTATAATTAATTTTTACTATTACAATATACTATATTTATATATGGTACTTGCGTATTAACGGTATGGCGCAGACTTGGCGGTTTTTAAGTTCGCCAATCTAACGTCGCGATTAATGCTCTTTATTGTCGCAACTGTAGGTACCGTTAATACGTAAGTACCATATATATATATATATTTTAATTTTTATATCATCTAATTATTAGTATGTTATTATATCACGTTATATTACAATTATTAAGATGATTTACTAAAGCTTATTTTAAAGTAACTGAAAACAAACATTTAAAACAATTAGTGATTTATTATCTGTCATATTTCTTTAAAAATAAATCAAAATCTTCTGTATATTTTTTTAATTTGATTCTGAAGGAATTTTTAATCTATGCAAAATGCTTGTAAAAACAATAGAATAGCAATTTTTATAAAAATATTCATAATTAATTTTAGTATTACAATATATTTTATATATATTAGTAGAGTACCTAGATATAAACTTTTTAAATTATGTAATGTTTAAATATTTTTTGTATTAAAAACTTTTTAATTTTTAATAATTCCCACACGCAGAAACTATGATGCTCATATAACATTTCATTATTTATTTTCCCTATTTGAATAACTAAATGGTAATGTCACGCAGGGACTTATTACGGTTTATTCTTGTAAAAATACCTCACATACTTTTGTTACAGCTACCAGATGACCATAATTAAACTGTGTACACACTGAGAGCCATACGCAGTTGATCTAACTGCAATGGCATGAGAATCTGTTAAATGGATATGGAATCAAAAATCTTTGAAAAGAAGTAGCTCTGAGGAACGTCACTGATAGGGATAATATTTTTGTTTATAACGGTTAAAATTTTTAGCAATGAATTACAATGAAGAAATTGAACTTGAAACATTACGTTAATTGAAGTATTTTGAAGTTTATTTTCATACCTCTCCATTCTTTAAACTATAAATCGCATATAATATGCTGATGATTTCAGGTATTGCATCTTTTACTACAGGGGGCATCTTAAGTATGGATACATTTTGGATATATCATTAAGAGACTAGCATTAAACAGGTTCCCTTCGGGCATGTTAGATTTGGTGTAGTAAGTAAAAAATGTAATGAATGCATTTCCAAATGATGTAGTAAACAAAAAATAATATTAAACATGTTCCAACACCAGTAATACGAAATTTAATATACGAATTCCAGTTTCGAAAATGCCATTATAATGGCATCCTTTATACATTAAAAATCTTTGGAAATATTATTTAAAGTGACATATTTTCCCTACTGGCAACTTTGAAAATAATTTCTGAAATAATTAGGGAAGTAGTAGGAACTAAATTTAGGAAATATTTTTACTTAGTATGAAAATGTTTTTAAGGGTTTTCATCCGTGACTTTATTAATAGCTAGAATCCCCGCAAATTTCGTACCTTTTCGTTTGTTAAAGATTGAATAGTGTCACATAGTTATAACCCACCAAGTATATAAACATGACTTATATTAAGTTACTGAAAGTAAATGAAAATTATTTTTAATTAATATTTTATTTTTTACTTTTTTTTTGATCAGTGTATTTTCTAAAATAATGAAAAAGTACAGAAAAATTGTATCAAAAATGTTTCACCACTTAAAATATCTCTCCTCCCCTTCTAGCCCTAAAGTTTCCTCATTTGTAAGATTTTGTTGAAAAAAGAATATTTTGGGGCTAATTAAATGTAAAGTACTTTCAGTTAGATTTATACTCATCTTTAAATATATCGGCTTTTTAATCATGAAGCGTATTAAAAATACTTTTTCACACACACAGCTTATCTTATCATATTAAGTAAAATCGTCTGTTTAGAATATTCAGTAGGTGTTTTCTAATGTTTAATTTTGCATATTATTAGAACCTCTAGAACAGTATCATAGCGTATCATTAGAAATTCAGAAATATATCATTAATTTTCACTTAGAAAAATTTGACGTTATAATAAAAGAACTTATTAAATAGTTAATTTAAGCAATTGAAATATATTTTTCTGTCTTAAGTTGTGAAATAACAGATTGAGAAATCAGGTGGGGCACTGACAAAAAAAATATCTCATTAAATAACGCAGAAAAATAAACTCAAATCAAGAAATGGAAACTTGGAGCAAAATTTCGAATTCTATAAAATATGTGTAAGTTTAAAAAAGAAATTTAAGAATAATAAAGAATAACCTTAAGAATGTTTGTTGAGTGGCAAAGAGAAGAAAATTCTTCTTTGGTGAAAAGAATCGAAAACTTTGAATTTAATCTATGAAAGCATTAAAAATACTTATCAAATTTGCAAATATAATAGATTTGAAACTAGAGGCTGCATAATAATTTGGATAGAATCTAATTTTAAATAAGAGAATTCACTTTTATTTGTTAAACATGGCGATAGAGACTCTTGTGTTAGCAACAATATTACGTAAC
>BPLR01012645.1:0-11535 GCA_021605095.1 Caerostris extrusa
AAAGCAACATTTTGTATTTTATTCTGAAATCGGCGATTTCACATTTATGGATTTTTTGCAATAAAAAGCTTCAGATTTGCTTTTAAATAGATATATAATTGAAATATGCTCAAAGAACAGAGGTGTTAGTTATCTAAATAACAGAATTCACATATAATTCACATAACATAATAATCCCAGATAATTTGTTAAAAGAATAAAAACCAAACTAAAATAAACAGATAGCATATTTCGGAAATTAATAAATTAATATAAGGACAAATTTACAGAATGGTTTACATCGTTTTTGCGCGATTCAACATTAAAAATGATCAATTTATTATAATGCGTCAAAATTATTTTAAAATGATCAACTTGGTTAAAAATTTCCATATTGTACATACATTTCCAATATGACTTTATGAAGCAAAGTTTTTTTTATAAATCAATAGCTCACATAACCAATAAAAGTTCAAAGTGTTTTGATATCTAATAATAATTAAAACAATCAGAATTGCAATATTTATTTGTTTTTACAAAGGAGTTTTGAAAGGCATAGTAACTACAAAGTATCAAGTTTATAAAACTCTTCCTATTCTTAATCGCTTATTCTCCAAAAAGGACATACTTTGCAAAAAATATATAAGCATTGAACTAATTGAAATAAAAAGGAGGTTAATTTCGGGAAAAATATTTAACTTAGAAATGTGCTTACGAATAAATCTGTTATTGTAACAAAAATAAAATTAAAAAAATATTTGTTTATCCTTTAATGCTGATATTTTCCCCGTCATTCTGTTGTGGAAGAAAGATTCGAATGTTCTAACATTCGAAAAAAATTCCAATCATTAAGAAACTGAAAATATTGAAGAGGAAATGTGCTATACATAAGAATATAAATTTTTTTATTATCTGCAAAAAAATAGATGTTATTTTCGATATTCTCCACGGATATAAATTAAAAATTCCATAGATGATATATGCAACAGAAATTCTTTTCCTTTTGTTGGAACCTAAGCAGAATATTTAGGTAATAAATTAATTTTATAATTCATTTTTAACAATAAATATTATAAAAGTACAAGTATAAATATTATTCAATTTGAGACGAGTTTAGCAGTAATAATATTTAAAATACACATTTTGTAAGTGCTCTGAAGTGATTTGAGTTTTGGTGAAGCTCCGTGGCTGCGCACCAGACGTTAGCTTCTATCTTGGATTGTCCATTGGAAAGATGAAAGAGTATTGCTGGGGAAAGAAAGCGGTCAAGACTAAAAGGAATCTTGCCCAAATACTAAAAAAGAAAGTTTAATAGAGTGAGTTTTTTTTATTATTTTAATAATACGTTATGAAAGTAATTAAAATACGTGAGAGAGAATTAAAATAAAATGATAGATACATGATGATTTGAGTTTTGTTGTAAATGCCCTAATTCGTAAGTAAACTTAAATATGTGTACCTAATTTGCATATACATATATGTACACATCATGGAGATATAAGCTGTCATTGTGTGGATCAAATCAACTGGTTAATCAATAATAGTAATATATGTTACTAATAAAATAATAAACAAATGGTTATCTGACAATCAACCCAAATCAACTCAACACCCAAAACAAAATAAACCCAAAATTTCACAGACAGTAAGTTATAAATGTTTCTATTATTTTGTTTTCAAACCCATGATAGAGTTCTGTAACATCCTGTTGTAGTGCGTATGAATTGAAGGAAAACAAAATTAAACAATAATAAGAAATACAGAAAAAATGGCAACAGTACAATAATTAGATGTCCCTGTTGTGTAGAAAATACATTCGTTAGAATATGAAGTGCAAGGTTATTCAATGGTAACTTCGCCAACTGACAGTAAGGAGCCAAAAGACAGTCATTATAACTTCATTTTAGCGTATAATATTTTAACTTTTTCGGAGTAAAATTTCTTGTAAATATGTCTGATTCTAATAGTTTTCCATTCAATAAATAATTCCAAAAAATTGGCAACACACAATATGAACTAAGCAGATCGCTTAGAAACATGTTCAATAAATACCTGAAAGTTACAAGTGATAATTGCATTTGAAATATACTGTTTTAAATTTTTAGTATTTTAATTAATCCGATTAGCAAAGTCTTTATTATGTCTTCTTCGGATACAACACCATCTGAAGAATCCTTCAAGTGCATTAAATGTGGGAAATATTTGATCTTCCAAACGATTTAAAAAAGTATTTTTCCGAAGAACATCCAAAAAAGCGTCATCAATGTCGATACTGTCAGAAGGCGTTCCAGTATAAAAGTCTTGTAAAAGCATGAGAGAATGCATACAAATGAAGTGAATCATGTTTGTGAAGAATGTGGGAAAAAAATTAAAATTCTCTCGAGTGAAATATGTGAACGATCATAAAAAATTTCATACAGGAGAAATTCCTTATAATTGTGAAGAATGTGGCAGAACATTCTCTATCAAGTCGCGTTTAAACAGACATGTGAGATCTTTCTTCAGAATGAGATTTCTTGTTTGTGGTAGGTGTGGAAAAGTATATAAATACCAGCATGGTTTGAAGAGACATATGCTATCTTGTGTCACAGAGAAGTTTGGCAAACTCGGAGAAGGCATATACTCCTCCGTAGGCTCATCTGCAACTCCTCAGGACTCGCCTAACACATCTGTATACTAATCAAACATATCTCGAAGGGTAAAATATAATTCTTTGCAAAATAAATACAGTAATAATAGAAAAAATCTATTTTTTATTGTGATTTCAAAAATATGGAAATGTATTTAATTGCTACTGATCCTTACATTATTTTTAAACACAATAATGAAATTTAAAAAAATTCTGAGTTGAGCCATGATTTTATTGTATATTAAAATTAAAGATGTATTGAGGCAATTTAAACTGTGTAAAATGTAACTTTAATTGGATAGCGAAATAGTGTTTTAGTATAAAAGACAAGCATTATATTTAATACAGCATAGGTATGGTTAATTTTTAGAGATCTTTTAAAGATTTGACTTGGGTGTTTCAACTGTCTCAAATTGTTTTACAGCATGACAAAGCATTTATAATATTGTATTATTATAAATGTATGATTGTATTGTATTATTATAAATGTATGATTGTATTGTATTATTTAAAATTTTTTAATGAATATTTTAAACGGCATTTCTTAACAAAATAAATTTGTTAAATTGTTTAGATTGCTAGCTTAATTTACGAAACTGTATTTTCTCCTTATATTTCCAGTTTTTATTTATTTTTAAAGAAAGTCCTATTGAAAATTTGATATTTATATTTATTTAAAAGTGTTGTTCAGTAAAGTGTTTTTTACCCGATTTCTGTAAACATAGTCATATTGCATAATAAAATTTTCTTAGAGAAAACTGTACTTTCTGTACTCTGTGCTTATTTATTTAAATTTAGTTTTATAATGTATCATTTAGTCTGTTATTGCAATCTTTTGAATATATAAGACAGCTTAATTTAATGTACATTTCCCTATAATACTATTGTTTTCTAAATTCGAAAAACATTTTAATTGGTGTTAATATCAAAAAATAATTATTAAAAACAATTATTTAAAATTAATTATTTATTAAAATTAAATACATGCAATGGAAAAGTAAATTATTGCACAGAACCATGCCATGGTTCAGCAGGTGCTTCAGATTAAATGGAGTGTCGTATTGGTGAGTATCATATTAGAAAATTGGAGAAGACCCACTGCATATTTTAAAAAAGTAAACTAGTATCTTATATAGAAATCAATTTTACAAAATCTCTATTCATAATAAAATATCGTTTATTTTTTGAAAACAATTATTGCAAGTTTGACATCTCCTTATGAATAATGTAGGATAAAAGCAGGATTTTATTTCATTATCAAATCTCACAATTCGGGTAAAAAAATTATTCTATATTTGAGGACTAAATAAAATGTTATTATTTTCTCTAAATTAATTGCAAAACTACCAGTTTGCAAATTGAGGATGTTATATATTAGATAATACCAACGGTTGTGAAACGCAGTATCAAGTATTTTAGTTGCATATGTTACATTATAGATTTGAACAACTATTTGATCATTACGACCATAAAGTCTTTTACTTGTCTATTCATATTTCTACTAAATTTATCTCTATTGCTTTAAAAACGTATTTTGCTTTCAACAATTCCCTAAAATGCAATTCAAATGTCTCCGTTGCAAATGCTATAATAAACGTTGAAAATCATTTCGATTAACAAATTCTTCGATCATTCTAATTGAAAAATATTTAAAAAAACTTTAAACGTTGTGATTATTTTATTATATTGCTGCATGTCAGTTTTGAAGCATTACCTAATTTGGCTCTCCATTTAGAATATATATAAAAAATTTGTTTGCCTTTGCTTTTATAGATGGTTAATGGTGGCTAAAAGGTCACTTAAAATAATAGACTCCAATATTTATGCTTATTATTTAAAAAAATTCTCTTTAAAAACAAAAAAAATTTGAAAGAAAATTTATTTTTTTGTTGTTAAAAATAAAATAGTTTAATTTAATATTTCTTTGAGTCTATAAAACATGTTTGCGTCGGAATTTGCCAGAACGCTCGCTGTACATAAAATTAACGTACATGTATTTATATTGAATCATATATTTTAATAATTGAGCTTTTATATGAATATATTTTTCAGATATTACTTTACGCATCTAAATTTCTTCCGGTGTAAGGATTCACGGATTACCAACAAACTCGATGCAATTCATTAGGAAGAAAACCAATCAGTTGTCGCAAATCACGCGCGCATATTTTTTTCTTTATTATTATTATCAAACAAATAAAACTGTACAAAAATAAAAATCTTTCACTAAAACATCGGAAATTAATTTTAACAGTATATATAATCTCTAAAAATTATATAAAAGAAGAAAAAAAGCCTGCATTTATTAATGAGATTCGTGTTTAATCTCCATTACATGGTGGAATGTTGGTATTTCACCCGTTCGCAATATTCATTAAATTTTAAATCCACAATTTTAATTCGATTTTTCCTGTAAAATGTTTCTTGTGATACAAGATTCCCATGTAAATATCTCCATATAAGTATACATTTATATTCCAGAAGCAGCTTCGATTTCGAGATTCTATCAAAGAAATGGAAATTTAATTGGGATATTGAAATTTAAAATTTCATTACGAAGCGAAGAAATTTAAAACCACAGAATATTGTGTATAAATTTGCTCAAGAGGTGTGGAAATATTTAGAGTGATAACTGCATATGACATACATTATTTTAAATTTACATTTTTTAAGTTAATCCGAGTTGAAAAGTCTTCAATATGTCTTCTACGGATACGGCACCATCTGAAGAATCCTTCAAGTGCATTAAATGTGGAAAACAATTCGAACTTCAAGCTGATTTAAAAGAACATTTCTCGAAAGAACATCCAAAAAGCGTCACCAGTGTAGATACTGTAAAAATAGTCTCTCCCTTGGAAGTGCATTTTGAAACAACACGAGATAACTCAAACAGAGGGAAAAAAATTTTGTATGTGACACTTGTGGCGAAAAAATTCCTTCTAAGGTGTTCTTTGACAGATCATGAGAAAATTCACGCGAAGGATCATTTTTGTGAAGAATGTGGAAAACTTTCAAATTCACTCAAGAGAAATATATCGCCGAACACACAAAATTTCATACGGGAGAAAGGCCTCGTATTTGTGCAAAATGTGGTAGGTCGTTCTCTTGCGAGTCACATCTGTACAAACATAGAGAAATCCATACAGAAGAAATAGGGCATGTCTGTTATAGATGTCTAAAAGCATTCAAATATGAATGCAGTTTGATGGCACATAGCACAATGCGTTGTTTCAGTGAGAATCTTGCCAAATTCAAAGAAGACAGATCTTCATCTGAAACTTCTGAAGACTCCTAACATTGATGAAAACTAGTCAAATATCTTTGGCAGAGGGAAATATCATTCTGAACGAAATGAATATAGTAACAATTAAAAAAATTTATTTTTAATTGTAATTTCAATACTATAAAAATGTCTTAAATGCTACTGACGCTTAAAATATTTTTTATTTTGTAATTTCATTAATCTCAAGATTTTGAGCCAAGATTTTACTGCATATTTAATTTAAAGATGTATTGAAGCAATTTAAACTACGTAAAATGTAACAGCAATTGGAAAGAAAAATAGGGTTTTTAAAATGAAAGACCAGCATTATATTGAATGCAGCATAAGTATGGTTTTAAACTGAAAAATTGTTTTTAATGAATTTTTATTATCTGACTTGAGTTGCTCGACTGTCTCAAAATTGTTTTACAATATGACTAAACATTTTTTTATAATATTGTATATTTTAAATGTGTATATGTAATAATTTATTTAATTTTAATTCTCCAATAAAATTTTATATTTGTAAAAAGTTTTTTATATTAATTCGCAGTACGCGATTTACTAAGTATTAATTGGTGGTTTGCAGATGTAATTGTATCTTTTCAACATTGCAAGAAATGCTACACTGTAGAACCCTTTTTAAAATATGTTTACTAAATACACGCCTATCACTAATGATAAAGATATACTTATTACTATGAAGATAATTAGCTTTTTTGAAAATTTTTGTTTTAAATTTGTATGTTCCTTTACAAGCATTAAAGCACGAATTGCATGTTATAGATTCTAATTTTCCTTAATATTTCATGCAAAATAAGAGATAAAGTTTCTATATGTTTGAGAATTAAATTGCTAGCATTCAAAGCGTAAGTATAAAATTATTTTACTAGCAACACTAATTAATTTGTAATCCAAATTTCATAACAATCGGAATGTTTTTAATTGACGATCTATATTTAAAATATATGCAGTGTGATATTACGTAATAGAAATTACACTTAATCATTTTAAAATGTATTTTATGACTACATGTATTACAAACTAATATATATATTTGCTTGAAATACAGTGCTTTCCAAATATTGGTTTAAATATTTTATGAATGTAAATAAGAATTTATTCCATAAGAATAATTTAAACGACTATTCTTAACAAAATAAATTTGTTTGGTAAAAGGCTTTAGATCGCTAGCAATTTACGAAATTATATTGTTGCTTAAATTTCTAAATTTTAATTTTAAAGAGCATCCTGTTGAAAAGTTCATATTTTTGTTTATTTTAAAGTGGTGTTCAGTAATTTTTTTTACCTGATTTCTCTAATCAGAGAGATAATTGCATAAGAAAACTTTTGACATCAAAATGTATTTCTGTAATTTGTGCTTATTTATTTGAATTCAGTCTTGCAATGTATCATTTAGTCTATTATTACACTCTTTTAATGAATAAGACAGCTTAATTGAATGCAAATTCCCCTATTATAAATTTACCAAACATTTTAAATCACGTTAATTTAACCATACAATAAAAGTCACTCGAAATTTGTCTGAAACATTATCATTTTAAGAATAATTTTCGTAAAATTAAATAAATTCATAAATAAAAAGTAAATTATTGCGCAAAATTATTAAAGTGTTGAAATGGTTCTTAACCTAAGCATGCAATGTTGTGGAAAGTGTTCAGTTTAACGAGAAAAATGATTCGCCACCAAGTCATGGTTCAGCAGGTGTTTCGGATTAAATGGAGTCTCGTATTGGCGAGCATCATATTAGACCATTAGTGAATCCTCGCTGCATATTTTAAAAGTAAACTACTATGTTATATCGAAATGCATTAAAAAAATCTCTAATCTTTATAAATATCGTTTATTTTTTCAAAACTATAATTGCAGGTTCGACATAAATAATGTAGCTTAATAAAGAGTATTTTATTTTATGATCAAAGTTTGAAATTCGAAAGAAAATAGAGATTCGATTTTTGAGGGATATATAAGAAAAATATGATTTTTCTAATTTTTCTTCAACTAAATTGCAAAAAGAGAGTAAATAAATTGCAAATAGAGGATATTCGATAATACCCATGGTTGAGAAACGCAGTGTCAAGTATTTTCTTTGCTTATGACTCGCCATTACATTATACATTTTAGAACAACGGTTTGATGATTGCTACCAGAAAGACTTTTACTTGGTAATTTATATTTATACTAAATTCATTTGTATAGCTTTAAAAACGTATTTTACCTTCAACAATTCCTAAAATGCAAGTCAAAAGTCTCCGTTACGAATGCTATAATAAACATATAAAATCATTTCAGTTAACAAATATGCTTCGATAAGTCTTATTGAAAAATATTTCAAAAACTAAATATTGTGAATATTTTCTTATATTTCTGCAGGTCAGTTTCTGAAACATAACACAACATTTGTTTCTAGTTCTCGTTTTATTGTCTTCTAGAAATTTGTTTGCCACTGTTTTTATAGATGGTTTAATTTTTATCAGATCAGATAATTTTTATCAGTTTTTATCAGAAATTTATAACGCAAAGTGTCACTTCAAATAATAGAATCCTATAATTTTGCTTATTCTTTAATAATATTCTCTTCAAAATCAAACCCATTTGAAGGAAAACCATTTTTTTTTTTTTTTTTTTGTTGAAAATAAAGTTATTTAATTTAATAGTTCTCTTAAAAACATGTCTGCAACGGATTTTTCAGAAAGTTAACTGCGCATCAAATGAATGCACATGTATTTATAGTGAGTCATGTATTTTAATTATTGATTAATTAATTATATTAGTTTACGCATCTAAATTTTTTCCGTGTAAGCATGCGCAGATTACTAACATACTCGATGCAATGCGTAAGGACCCTCAGTTGTCGCGAATCACCCGCTTAGATTTTTTTTCCCCATTATTATCAAACTGGGTGCATTGAACGAAATCAAATATATATGAATCTCTTTCCCTAAAAGTTCCGATTCTGATTTTAAACATCAGAATTTAATTTTAACAGTATATATTATGTATAAAAATTATATATTCATATAGAAGAAAAAAAATCTACATTTGTTATTGAGATTCGTGTTTAATCTCTATTACATGGTAGAATGCTTGTATTTCAGTCGTTCGCAAAATTAATTTATTCTTATGTTAACAATTATTTTTTACTTTTTAGTTTGATTAACTCGAAAAGCATGTTTTTAGTTTTTTAAACTATTAATTTATTTCTCCAAAAGACTCCCCTTAAGAAAGTTCGTCAATGGGGGGGGGGGGGTGTACCCTCACCTTCAGAAATTATATCCGTTGAGGAATCCTGAGGATCCGTTCGCGCATCCTGAGCGTTGCAGAGTTTCTGGTTTTCACCTTAGAAGTGGAACCCTCCCACCAATCTTTAAATTATATATCTTTAAAAGTTTTAATTATTGCATGACTTTAATTGTATGCGGGTGGTGTTTATGCTCTTCTAAATAAAGCTGTGAGTTCTACAACCTGTGCCTCAACTATCTCAACGCAACCACATCAATTTAAAATCTGGTGCTCCAATTTGCACAGTATTATACATTAATATTGAAACAATTGTTTTATTAGCCTTGATTTAGTTAAATCTTTGTGCAATCGCCATATATTTAGGCTTACAATCAAATTTTGGGAAATATAAGACACTGTATAAATTTTAAAAAATTTCTAGATCTATGTATATATATATATATATATTTGAATATAAACGAAATTAAAAAATATTTTTGAATATAAACGAAATTAAAAAATATTTTTATATGTGTATATATATATATATATATATATAAGGGGACCTGATGGCCGAGTGACTAGCGGTCCCGTACCGTAGATCTTTGTAGTGGTTCGGAATCCCCTTTAATTTGTATGTCGCGGTCTAATATGACTGTAGAGCGTTCCGTGTAGGACTGACAACCCCACTCCGTTAAAAGAAAACAACTACGGTCTCAAAAAAAGCCTCAACACCTGGCCCAATCTGCCAAAGGGCAGACGGCCTTGGCCTACCATGGAGCTGTTGCGCCACTGATGATGAGATTATGGTGATATATTATTAATATATTAATAGATATTATAATTTTAATATTATACATTATAATTATATATAACACATACTTTCATTTTCTGAATTTTTCTTTGATATTCATGATTGTGATGAAAGTATGGAGCGCAATTTCTCTATCGAATCTGCATTTTCCTGTACAGTGTATTGCATTGCACAGCATAATGGAATAGAACATGCAACTTGTAATTTACATTGAACCATAAATTAAACTCAAAATAAATTTACAACCTTGAATCCACTAACGAAAGGAAATTTTGCGACAGCGTTCATTCTTTTCTAATCTTCGCTGTGAAATGTTTGTTTTCTGCCCAGAATTTTAGGGATTTCTAAGTGGATAATTATTCGTTATTTGGTTTACTACTTAAGCCCATGATAAAGGAGACAGTATGGTCCCTCTTCTTTAAGGCATTATAGGTCTAAAATAGGACGAGACGTTACAATAACATCCTTTTTCTTTGTCTAATATAAGGTTATTCTGGCAGATAGAATTATCATATCATTAACAGAATTATCATAATCGTTTCACGTTCACTTATAAGATTTCAAATTGTTCTATTCCATTTTAGAAATCAAACGCTTTATCAACCTATTAACTTAGGCCTACTTTTGTAACGAATTTAATTAGAATAAAGTATTAGTTTTAATATTTTTTTTTTCAAAATAATGTATTTATAATGTAACGCTAATTGCATGCGATTATCTTCTGCAAAATATACTCAACCTGTACTCAAATTGCGGATTAAATATTCAATGAGCTAATGATAATTGGACTTATTTAGTTCTTGTTATCTAACAACAAAATCAATGAATATTCATAATGAATTCAAATGAAGCATTTACTGTTACATATAAAGAACCTGAATATAAAAGTAAAAACTAAAAACCCATATCTTAAAAACATGAAAATTATTCCAAAATAAATAAATAAATAAAATTGCAGCCAGATAATTTCTTTCTATTAGAGAAATTATTTCTAATTAGCATACTAAGGCATTAATCTAAACAAACATCGCCTTAAATTACTATTTCCTTTCGTTCATTAACATTTTCTGATAATTGAGTTTTTTTAATGAAGTGCTATCTCAGTCAGTCAGTCAGTCTTGGGTTTTGGTGTTCCTTGGCCCCCATTGGGCCTAAAACACCTGTCTTGTAAAATGAAGGCATTGGGTGGATAAAAACATATTACATGATCATTACAGGATAGTGAGCAATAATTTAAGTCCCCAAAATAAATTTAGAAAATTACCAAAAATTAAATAAAATAAAATTAAAAATAAAACCACAATTACAGAAAATAAAGAAAAAGAGAGAATAACACTACGAAATGTAGGAACCGCTGCTAGAAAAATGATGACTAAAGAATCAGCCTCGATCCAGTTCGTTCAGGACGATTGAAGATTGTTAAGAACAGCCCGGAGGGCGTTTAGCATTTTCCGGCAGAGTGAAATCGTATCTCGAAGATTACGTATTTCATCGTTCGGAATATATTCAAGACCTGCGTAAAATTGCTTGCAAGCTTGAACATAAAATTTTGAATAGAGGGGAGGTCAAGACAGTGACGAATGTCATCATTTCTAAAGTACCATGGAG